>CM012457.1:16879401-16921619 GCA_003999625.1 Oryzias javanicus | reverse complement strand
TTTCTGTTCTTTATTTAATTACTGTCACAAAAAGTGCAGCACAAGTAACATGAATGCACCCTAAAAAGCATTTATAATTAATCTATTTTTCATTCAAATGTTAAATTTCTGTTTATAACCCAAAATTGGTTGCAAATATTCTACATACTTGAACATTATAGTAAAACTTTCATTAGTGCAAAAACATTATAAACATAAAGGTAAACTACAAACAGACTTAAAGAGATGCAGATGACACTTTGAATGTTGTGCCCAGCTGGAACTGAATGGATTAAATTGGGGCCAATATTATTTGAAACCCAAATAAAAGAAATTGGAAAAATATTGGTGTTTGGCCATAAGAATTGAAAATGTCCAGAAACTTTTAACTATTCTAAAATAAGCTTAATTATTTTCATCTTCAAATGGTCTCTTTGTTATGTTTCTGTGATGACTCCAGTCACACAACAATAACATGAAGGTGTAGTGTACAGTTCTACTTAATTTGATATGTATCTTTGGTTGCGGTTTATTTGTGTTATCCATTGGTTTTTGTTTTGAGTTTCATGTGGAGCTGTACCTGCCCGAGGCGGCCTGAAGATGGTGCCAAACGGAGAGGCTCTGCAAGAGGGTGCTACCACTACCTGGACTCCATGTGGAGGGCAATGGAATTCATGTGTTCTGTTTTAAGACTTTCTATCTCATCCACCCCTCCACTGTATCACTAGTAGTTTGACCCACTAGTTTTAAAAGTCCCAGGTGTGTGGTAATGGGAGGTCAGTTATTTGAGTTCTTTCCTAAGTTACAGCTTACGTTATGTTTGTTGAGTTGACCTCTTTTATGGGCCCCTTTAAACCGGAAACGTTTGTTCCGTTGGATTTTGTTGGATATTAAATGATTTATATTTGGACTAAAACCCTGTGCTCTTGGTGGTGATTGCCGGGACCCTCACAGTGGTGTCAGAAGTGGGGATCAGTCTGTCAAGAGCACGGTTTTTTTTTTTTTTTCCCCCCAATTACAAGACACCATGCACAGAACCATGAGGAGCAACAAAACATCAAGAGGAGATGGATCAAACCTATTGATGGATTCTGAGGCACAAGCTATGGAGGATCAAGAAAATGGAGCTTCTGGAGGGGCAGATTGCACAGAGGGCCTAGGTAAGGAACCAACAATCATGGATATGATGTCTCTTCTCCGTGCTCATATGGGACAGCAGGAAGCCCGGGAAGTTAAACAGAAAGAGGACCAGGCCCGTCAGGAACAACGCTTTAGGGCGCTTCAACATCAGTTCCAGCTTCTTCAAGTTGAAGTGCAAGCACGCACCACACCTGTTCCTGATTCCAGGTTAAATCAATCTGAACCATCAGACTTAGAACCTTCGGAGGTGGGTCCTCCTCTCCCAAAGTGGCTCCAGCAGAAATCTCATGCATGCTCCATCAGGTCAGTCATATTTCTATGAACCTAGAATGAAAACTGACAGACGATGATGATATTGAACATTTCTTGACAACCTTTGAGCGTCTTGCAGGAGCCTGTCGCTGGCAGAGAATGATTGGGTGTTTCACTTAATACCTCTACTTACGGGAAAAAGCAAGAAGCGCGTATGTACACATGGATGTTGAAGACTCTTTAGAGTATGACAAAGTAAAAACTGCTGTTCTCTGTAAATATAATGTGAACCCTGAAACATATAGACAAAGGTTCCGCTCCTTGGATGTAATTTTGAGGAAAGTCCAAAAGAACTTTACGCCAGACTAAAAAACTTTATGTAAAGTGGATCCAGCCCAGAATAAAACGACACAAGAATTGGTGAAATTATAATCCTGGAGCAATATTTGAGAATGTTGTCACCTGAGTTGCAGGTTTGGATCAAGGAGCATGATCCTAAGCAGCTGCAGAGGCCGCAACCCTTGCAGAGGTGTTTGTGCCGCCCGAAAGAGTGGACAACCATGGAGCTACATTTCAGTGGAACAGAAAGATAAGTCAATTAACCAAAGACCATCTATGAATGTTGGAAAAACTCAAAGGAGTCAGTTGACTAATAAATCCTCAATCCTTCTGCCAGAAAACTGATTTGTTATCTCTGTGGGATGGAGGGTCACATAAAACCTAATTGTCCACAAAATTCAGCAAAAATAATGCAAATGTGTGTTGTGCCCCGCAATTGTACAAAGTCAGAGATTAATTTGAAACCAATGTAAAACTAATATCAGTTGACATTAATGGCAGTAATTACTCCCAAAATGCAGGGTCCCTTTGAGATTCAGGAGAAGCTGGGACCAGCAACGTACCGAGTGACAACCCCAGGACGACCCCGTGCCAGCAGGGTGTTGCATGTAAACCTCTTGAAGAATGGGTGGAGAGGCCCACAAAGCTGGCTCTATTGATTTGAGGGGTGCAGGCGAGGATGATGGTGAAGAACAGTATCTACCAGGGACCACCTCAGTGGACTTGGATCTCAGCCACCTGCCTGACAAAAAACAACTTCAGGTGAGAGCCGCTGACAATCTGCAGTTTTTCAAGAAATTAGGCGGACATGATGGTGTTGAAAGTGGAGAAGGAGACAAACAACTTCAGGTGAGAGTGCGTGTGAGTTTACAAAATGTCCCAGAAGGGTGTGCTGATCCCGCTGAAGGAGGAGGTCCACCAGATGCTGTTCCTTGGATTATTGAACCTTCAAAGAGTGAATGGTGCCATCCATTGGTCTTGGTTCCAAAAAAAGATGGGAGTTTGAGGTTCTGCATTGACTTCAGGTATTTAAATGCAAACTCGAAATTTGATTCATACCCCACTCCTAGGATCAATGACCTAGTGGAACGGCTGGGAAAAGAAACACCTTACAACAATAGATCTTTGCAAAGGATACTGGCAGGTCCCCCTTACTAAGCAATGCAGAGAGCTCACTGCTTTCTGGACACCAATGGGGCTGTTCCAGTTTACCGTCATGCCCTTTGACTTCATGGGGCTCCCGCAACGTTTCAGAGGCTGATGGATAAGTACAACACGACATATCAGACTTCACAGCAGCCTATTTGGATGACATCATTGTTTACAGTGACACCTGGGAGGAACACATTAAAATTTATAGAGTGTTCTCGAGCGTTTGCAGTCTGCTGGCCTGACCATCAATCCAACAAAGTGTGACTTTGCAAATCTGAAATCACTATTTGGGATATGTGATTGGCAATGGGATGATAAAACCCAGGTGAACAAGGTCTCTGCCATTGAGTCCTGTCCATTGCCTCAGACCAGGAAAGAGCTCAGGTCATTTTTGGGATGGCAGGATTCTACCAACGCTTTATTCCCATTTCTCAACCAGAGCAGTTTTCTGACAGATATGACGGGAACAAAATGTCCAAACAACATCCAATGGACAAAAAGAGCAGTGGCAGCCTTTAAAGACCTTCAAAAGTCCCTCAGTGAGAGCCCAGTTTTGTATAGTCCAGATTTGAAAAACCATTTGTCTTCCAAACGATGCCTCAGAGAGAGGTTTAGGAGCGGGCATCGCTGTTGCGTCAGGGAGATGTCCTGTCAAGGCCCTACTCACCAATTTTAACCGCACCTTGTAGTACACACACCTCTACACCTCAAAATATACACTCTAACAAACAACACGCATGCATCACACAAGGAAGGTGGGACTTTCGACCCTCTGTATCACTAGTAGTTTGACCCACTAGTTTAAAAGTCCCCAGGTGTGTGGTAAGGAGGGTCAGTTATTTGAGTTCTTTCCTAAGTTACAGCTTACGTTTTATTTTGTTGAGTTGACCTCTTTTATGGGCCCTTTAACCGGAAACGTTTGTTCCGTTGGATTTTTTGTTAATGATTTATATTTGGACTAAAACCCTGTGCTCTGGGTGATTGCCGGGACCCTCACAGTTTCAAACTCAGAATTTTCAATTCCCAAACTTAATTAGTTCAATTCTTTTTCCAGTTTCATCCCTTTTTTTTCTTTTCAAATATAAAAAATTCAGTTTTAAAACTTTTGGCCCCGTTGGGGCGGGGCAATCACACAGGACTAATCAAAATCAATGAGAGTGGTAACTTCAGTCCCAGTGTCTTCACTGACTCCTAGAGCTGAGATAATTACGGTCAGAAAATGGCTGTATTGGCTGGCTGTCATAGTCTAAAGTTGTTCCAAGACGGATGTAAAGAGCAGAGTTTTATCTCGTACATACCGTGTGTTCAAAACACCGTTCTAGCAGAGTCTGTGGATGCACCGGGACTGAAGTTACCACCCTCATCTGTTTTGATAGGTCCTTCATGTTAGCCCCGCCACAACAGGGCCAAAAGTTTTTAAACTCAAATTTTTTTATTTGAAGTGAAAAAAAATAGTTGAATTCAATTTTCTTTTTATTGCAATTTTTTGTTTTGAAACCTTACAAACCTTACCAAATATTTTAAGCTGAAATTAAGTTCATTTTAGAATTTAAAACATTTTCTGACAATTACATTTTTTACCCAAACATCAATATATTTTTTTTGATTTGTTTTATTTGGGTTTTAAATAATATTGGCACCAATTGAGCTCCTCAGAACTGCACATCTAAAGCAGCTCGGCTCTTGATGGTGACAGGGGAATCTTTCAGAACTTTTCTTGAAGCTCTTGTCCCTCTTTGCTTTGTGCTGTTACCGTCTGTGTGTTGTAAGCTCGCACTGTACTTTCAGTTCCTATATTTTCTGTAACCACGTCACTCATTCTTGCAGGCAATTTGAGTCAGAAGTTGTAATTTTTGTCTCGTAGAGCCGCTTGATATCGGCGCTAACAACAGGAGACTCCATGCTTATAATACAAACTCGCCTTGTAGAACTGACTGCTGCTAAAATGAAAGCGAAAGCTTCAGTCCATCATCTCGAAAGACACGATTTTCAGTCCACTTTTCTATTTGTAGATAGATTCATCTTTCACGCATCTTCCAGATAACTTCACGTCCCAAATATGTAAACATTAGAACGCCGCTTTGAGCTTTTGCCGGTTTAAGGACCCCGGTCTAAACGTAGCTGCCCTCGCGTGCGCTTGTATCGTACTTCTTATTAAACATGCTTGGCGGTCCAGATTAAAGAGTCTCGGGGTCCGGACCGATAGAGATAGAGGAAAGAAAAGGAGAGTTTGATGTGTTGTGTTTTGTGGATGATGATGATAACATTCCTATTTCAGATAACATTTATAGCAGAGAAACAGAGACTCTTTGTGGACTCACTTCCCCCTGATGGTTTTGGAGATGATCTCTACAGAACAATATTTACGTTGATGTTAAAGAAATGAAAAGTAGCTCTGGCCTTGTTCAATGACCAAGTGTGTTCTTTGGCTAGACCAGGGGGCTGCAACCTGCGGCTCCAGAGCCACATGTGGCTCTATTGTCTCTCCATTGTGGCTCTCTGGCTGAAGAAAAATAACAAAATAGTAAATAAAAAAAAAAATTGGAGATTAATTATTATTGTAGCAACATACTAACGTTTTGGGCTAAGTTTTTTTGAGAAATTTTATGCTAATTTGCAGTTTAGTTACTATTTTAGGAAATGCTAATGTTTTCAGCTAATTTGTTATCTACTGAAATTTATTTTGGATAATTTAGAATTTAGCTTCTATTTTAGCAACATGCTAATGTTTTTGACTAAGCTACTTTTAAGGAATTTTAGGCTATTTTGGAGTTCAGCTAGTAATTAAGCAACCAAGCTTTTTTTTTTGCAATTTTTGCCTCTAATTAGTTTTTATGCTAATTTGGAGTTTAGCTAATGTTTCAGCAACATGCTAAAATTTTTGGCTGATTTAATTTACAGAGAAATGTTATGCTAATTTGAAGTTAAGCTAGTAATTAAACAACGCACACACTTGCTTTTTTGCTACTAAAGTTAAAAATGTATACAAATACCTTTTTGAGAGATGTTAGTTTTTTTATATATATTTTTTTCCAAAAATGTCCATTATTCACATCTATTGAAGAAAAAAACTAAAAGAAGGTTATGAATGCAAATCCAAATTTCTTAAAGACTAACGTAAGTCAATGCGGCTCCCTCTAGGTTTTGGTCAGTAGAAAACGAGCCCAAATGGCTCTTTTACTCTTAAAGGTTGCATACCTCTGGGCTAGACTGTAACAGCAGCCTGTATCTCAGGCTGAAAGGTTCAACATGGAACTTGGTTAAAAGGTTTAGAGGTTCAGCATGAAGCCACAGTCTCGAGGTTAAAGATTCTGCATGTATTCATATTCATAGTATTAAAGATTTTGCATGAAGCCACATTCTGGGGTTGTAAGGTTCAGCATGAAGCCGCATCTCAGACTACTTCATTGATTTATCTATTCTGACTGGTCAACATTTGATTTCTGTGTTATTTGAATTCTCTACAATACCAGCAGAATGGCATCTTTGACCCTGGACCCTGTCTGGAGAACTGGAAGAGACGTACAGGTGTATCGGTGCAAACTTCTGAAAGCTCATTGAATACATAATATCGCAAGAAAAAAACTAGCAAGTGCATGTCAGTTCTCTTTATTCACGTGCTCCCTTTTTCTTTTTCAGTTCCTTTCTCAGTAGATGTCAGGCAGCTGCTGCAGTGTTTCATGCTGATGGTGAGTATTCTCTTCCTGTTACTTGAGTATAATGTTTCAACATGCTAAAAAAAAGTGTATTTTACTTTTCAGAATTCTCTCTGCATCTGCATCTTCTCTGGAATGACATTCAGTGAAGTAAGTTTCCTCAGAAAGTACCACCAAAACACCAGTACCAGTATTCAGTTGTGATAGATTCTATTTTCTTTTCCTTAAATCTGTTTATACTTCATCAGTTTAATCCACAATCACGCGGTCTAGTTCATTTTAATGTTGGCCGGTTTGCTTGTGACTCTCCACAAAACCTGCGATGAACTTCTGAGTTTTTTTCTACTTTTCAAGTGATGCGATGGTCTCCAGCGTTTATTTTTAAGGTGAAGAACATCTTCCTCACACTCTTTCTGCACCTGTGAACGCACAGACACATGAAAGGTGGAGGGAACGTGATGTGCTCCTTCACTAAAAAGAGTTATGCCATAAAAAGGCAAAAATTAAATTTAAATTTAAAAAAATGTGGGCAATTTTCATTCATGTAGTTCTGCAAGATATAAAATCCAAGAAATATATTTCCAGTAACTTGTGTTTCTATCGAGTTGTTCGCTCTCTTGGTTTCTCTGTGTGAATTTCTAAACTACTGTCATTGTCCGTCCAGGCAGGTCTCCCCGGTGTGTGCAGCTTGGAGTGGTCCTGGGTGTTCCAGCTGCCAGATGGTTGCCTACCTTTGGGTATTGGACCTGCAGTGCCTCTGATATTCATGTTAAACTCTAAGTTTCACCTCCCCCTCAAGTACTCAGCTCATGAACTGTTTCCTGTCTGCAGAATCCTTCAACCACGAGTACCAACAACCAAGAGAGAAAGGGAATAACAAGTTTCACAGCAGTGTGTGATGGACGGAAGAAGGCGTCACCGCTCCGATGAAGAAGAGGAAGCAGGCAGTGGTTTTTTTTTTTTTTTTCGCTTTTGTGAATATCGGAGCTGCTGCAGCAAGAATGTGTGCCGATAAAAGACTTTCGCGACAACTTATTCACTGGTGCTGAAAAAATACTCTGACATTTTGAAGAAAGAAGAGTTGAACACGAGGAAGAGCTCCATCGTCAGAGCAGACTGCTGGAAATCATCTCTGATCCACAGACGAGGCCTCAAACTCTCCGTAAGTTCATTTGAGCCACAGAGGAACCGTCAGTTCTCCGGATGATGCTTAACAATGTTTGTTAAGGAAGCTAAACTCAGTTTAAACGCTTCAATTGTTTTAAAAGTTTGTCATCTTTAATGGACTGTTCTGGGCATGTGGAGCAGACTAATAACCACTCAACACCTAAATCCAAAAATGTCCAGCAGGATGTTTTTTCTGCTCATTTTGACCATGACCGGGTCAGAAAATGTCCTACAAATGTGTGCTTTTGCCCCTTTTTACTGAAAACACTGCATTTTCAATATCTATGAGCATTTTACAATTCACTGCATGTCATGATAGCACCAAAACAGTTAAAGTTTAGTGAGAAAAAACAACAGTGCAATTGAACATGAGCAACATGTTCTGCATTTGAAGTTTAAATTTAATAAGTAAAAGTATTTACGACAAAATTATTTTATGTTTGTCTCTAAACTAGCAAAAACTGTGCATAAAATGTAAAAAACTCCACAGCCATTTTTGGTCACAGAGGGCAGATCTGTAGTAGTGATCTAGTGATCTTTGAACTGAAGTAGGTCTGAGATCAGCTAAACTTATCTAAAGTTCATGTATCATGAACCGATTTTTAAGACGTGTCAATTTTCAAATCTATATAAATACAAGTGTAATTTTTAAAAAATAGCAACAGAATAAAATGTTATTTTAGATCCAGCTCACAAGTGAGTTGTGTTCCTTTTAGAGGAGACCTGAGGGCACCTTGTGGGGTCCCTGAGGGCTACCTGGTGCCCGCAGGCACCACGTGTAACCCCTGGTTTAAAGTGCTCCTCATGGTTTTAATATATGGTAGGGGTCACTTCATTAGCTCTGACTCAATTTCATTGGTTATATTTATTAATTTGTGGCTGAAATGTACCAGAAACAGTAAAATAAATCGTTTTGAAACAAAAATCATTGATGACTTTACACTTGCTACTGCATTTTTCTGCTTTGACATGATCCTGTAATGTAGGATGTCTTAATATGAAAGGAAATTTATCTTGTTTCTAGTGTTAATTTTTAACTTGACTGACATCCTGCTCATACACTTGTGGTGTCTGTGAATGCACTGAAGCAGAGCAGTGTGTTGTGTTCACCCAGTAAGAAGAAACAGGCAATACAGAGGTGCAAAAAATGGGCAAATAGACCCTTTTCCCTGTGACGTCAGACAAAATGGCTACAGGGCCGTCAGCATGATACATAACTTCCAGTTAATGGATTTAGACTGGGAAAACAAAGAATTGAAATGCTGTTACATGTAAAGAAAAATTACACACAAGATTTAACTTGAGGTTGTTGGGAAAAACACAACTGTAAAACTGTGTTGAAAAAAATATTTACTTGTAGTTTCAGTTTTTCTTCTGAAGAAGAGTTTCGCATAAATGCTTTGGGAGTCTCAGAGTGTTTTTCACTTTTGACACCCCGGCCGGTTTTCATTGTAACACATGAAGAGCGATCGCTCTTATGGAGGAAAGGAAAAAAGAAAAAGAAGTTTGACACCCGAGCTGAGAACAGGCTGCGCTTTATTTGGATGTTTGAATTATTTTTAGTGGCGCATCGGCCAGTTCATTAAATCCTCTGCATCTCTCTCTCTCGGTCTGCGCTCTCTTTCTTCTGTAACAACATGTCCTCGTCTAACCCTAACTCCCTTTAGTTTTGTCGCATATCTTCTGCATGGGGTGTGTGTAAAAGTCAAAAACACTCCCAAAGCATTTTGTGTGAAATTCTTCTACAGAAGAAAAACTGAAACCACTAGTAAAGATTTTTTCAACACAGTTTACAAGTTAAATCTTGTGTGTGATTTTTCTTCACATGTAACAATTTTTACACACAAGTTTAGGTTTTTGTCAAGCCAGTTCTCACATTATATTCCACAAGTAAGCATGTTCCTGTTTTTCCTTCACATTCACTTTTACATGTGTTTGTGAATTAAACTTGTGTGTTTGTGGTTCTAGAATCTAGAATCTGTTTTTTGGGATCACTTATTTCCGTCTACTGGACCGGAACTAGTAAGACTGTGTGATCACGTTCTAGCTTTACAGAAATCACTGACAGCTGGCAGCGCGTCAAAAGACGATGCCATGGGGTTTTGATTCAGGGCCCATTTAAACAAGGGTCCAGGCGGCGTTTGAACACAGACCGCGTCCACAGGAGGTGACTGGTGCTGATGCCCTAACCTTGACCTGGTACCACTGTGCATCCGGTTCCATTGAGCGTCCGGTGCCGGGTTAGGGTTCTAGGTTGGGTACTAGGTTGGGGTACTAGGTTAGGGTACCGGCTCTATCCGCATCCCAATAGCAGACCCAGAGGTTGATTTGATTGGAAATACAAGTTTGTCATATTATGACAAGTTCGGTGTTCCCTAAACGTGGAGGGTCCTTTGACCATGCGTCAATATGTGACAATTTGGGATTAAGCATGTGTTGGTATAATATGCTTTAAAGCTCAACAAGTTGTTTTTTTCATGGTATGGCCCCTTTAATTTTGATTCCTGCATATAGGTGACACACAGAACAGTTTGTTAGCAAAGCATTTTAGCATCGTAGCATTAGTGTGGAACAACAGTGCTGCCTCCAAATCAACACTTTTTACTAATTTGCTTGTTGCAGCAAGTTTATCCTCCAGTTCTGTCTGGATCCTGTTAAAATTGTCACATGTACTGTTGCTTCATTCGCCTGAACTAATCACTACAAGCAGTTGAAGTGACCACAAGTTGACATACAGTTGCCTCAAAAGTCTTGTAGGCAGGGTCTGTTAGGGGTGCTATCTTCCAACTCTTCTGATAGATAATTGCGAGACCTCCTCTCTACCGGCGCCACGAGGTTGCACAGTGTAGGTTGCAACAACAATGCCACTTCCTGGAGGAGTGGCATTGTTGAGTGAGGTGAAGTCCTTTATGATCAGAGTGTACCCATCTTCTGATGCTCCTTCTGGCACAATAACCTGTCATGTCATTTAGCTTTATTTGACACAGTAGATCGCAATGTTTTACTTAACAGGCTGGGAAGTTTAAGCATCTCTGGGACTCCTTTGAAGTGGTTTTATTCCCACCTCACAGATCGTAGATTTGAAGTGAGTATGGATACGTGCTTGTCAAAGTTCTTTGAAATCATTTGTGGGATCCCCCACGATTAAATTTGAGGCCCACTACTTTTTAATCTACATATGCCGCCACTTGGGGACATCATCCGAAGGCATGGCGTGTGTTTTCACAGTTATGCTGATGACACACAACTCTACATTGTGTGTCTCCTGATTATTTATTGGTTTGTAAATGTTAAAAAAAGATATATTTATTCATTTTAAATCTTAATTTTATAACTCATTTGGGGAAGTTTCTGTTGTTATTATGATTTAAAATGAATAAACCGTATTTTGTGACAATGAATGGCTTCACCCAAGCACAAACAAAGAGTAGATATTTTTGTGTGTGTTATCATCCATAGCAAGAAATCTTCCAGGGTATGTAAACTCATGAGCACAACTTTACGTGTGCTTTAAAGTATATTGTATTATGTGTTTATATGTAGGTTTTGGAAATTAGCAAAATATCTTTACATTTTGTCTTGTTTTTCCCATTTACTCTTTCGAAAATGAACTGAACTGTGCATCTAAAACTGTGATATGTTTTGAACATTTAGTTTAGTGAGCCGTTGCACCCCTATCTTAGTATTTGTTTTTTAACACGGATGACACAAAAAGTGGGATAAAACTACAGAAAACAATAAAAGTTTAGAAGTGTTCTCAAACATACCTGAAAACATTGTTCTTGTGAATCTTTGTCTGCAGTTCTACCCCAGTATTTTCTGAGAAACCAGGAGAGGAAGATGAAGGACACAGAACCTCGACTGATTAACGGGCAACAGGAGGAGCTCTGCAGGAGCCAGCAGTTGGATCTGGAGCAAGAGATGAATATCTTGATGATGACTCCTGCTTATGAGGAAAATGAAGCAGATCTAAACTGTCAGCAGCTCCTAACTCAGAGTTTAGGGACAACTGATGATCAGAAGCAAGAAGGAAATCAGCTTAAAGAATCTACATCGACTACAGATGGAGAGACGAACTCACAGAAAAAAGATCAGAGAAAAAGAAGCTGTGTCAAAAACATGGACATCTTTTCTGAGTCTGACGTTACGAATAACGTTGGCAATAAGAAAAAGTCAGAAAAGCACAATGGCATTAAAAAAAACTCCAAGAAAAAGACTCCAATGCAAAAACATTTCAGAAAAAAAGTGTTAAAAAGACATGGTTGTGTAAGTCCAGAAAAAAGTGTCACGACCACTAACTTTTCTGGACGTCACTTAAAAATCCACACAGAACAAAGGTCTTTTTCCTGCAAAGTATGCACTGAAAGTTTTAATCGTGCATACAACCTTATGAGACACATGAAAGTACACACAGGAGAAAAGCCTTTTTCTTGTGGAGAATGTGGTAAAAGTTTTGGTTATGCAAAAAATCTAAATTTTCACATGCAAATCCACAGAAGAGAAAACTCCTTTTCCTGTGAAGAATGTGGTAGAAGTCTTTCTTGTGCAAGAAGCCTAACTGTTCACATGATAACCCACACAGGAGAAAAGCCTTTTTCCTGTGAAGAATGTGGTAAATGTTTCGCCTCTCCAAGTCACGTAAATAGTCACATGAGAATCCACACAGGAGAAAAGCCTTTTTCCTGTGAAAAGTGTAGTCGAAGTTTTTCATCTTCAAGCAACCTAACTAGACACATGAGAAGCCACACAGGAGAAAAGCCCTTTTCCTGTGAAAAATGTGGTGGAAGTTTCGCTCGTACAGAAAGTCTAACTGCTCACATGAGAATCCACACAGGAGAAAAGCCTTTTTTTTGTGGAAAGTGTGGTCGAAGTTTTTCATTTTTAAACAGCCTAACTAGACACATAAGAACCCACACAGGAGAAAAGCCCTTTTCCTGTGAGGAATGTGGTAAAAGTTTTCGAGATGCAAGAAGCCTAACTGCTCACATGAGAATACATACAGGAGAAAAGCCTTTTCCCTGTGAGGAATGTGGTAAAAGTTTTCGAGATGCAAGAAGCCTAACTGCTCACATGAGAATACATACAGGAGAAAAGCCTTTTTCCTGTGAGGAATGTGGTAAAAGTTTTCGATATGCAATAACCCTAACTGTTCACATGAGAATCCACACAGGAGAAAAGCCTTTTTCCTGTGAAAAATGTGGTGGAAGTTTTGCTCGTGCAGAAGGTCTAACTGTTCACATGAGAATACATACAGGAGAAAAGCCTTTTTCCTGTAAAGAATGTGGTAGACGTTTCACTTCTGCACAAAACCTTAGATATCACATGAGAACCCACACAGGAGAAAAGCCCTTTTCCTGTGAAAAATGTGGCAAACGTTTAGGATATGCAAACAGTCTAACTAAACACATGAGAATCCACACAAGAGAAAAGTTTTCTCCTGTTTAAAAATGTGGTAGAAGTCTCAGTTGTGCAAAAAACCTGACCTTGACGTTTCTCTCAAAGTTATAATCTCTAATATCACACTAGAAGTCAAGACATTAACAGTTTTTTTTTTTTCTACCCTTTTTTCCCCTCAGAACTTAAAAAAACATGCAAAGTCAACAGATTTTGATAGACTCCATTCTACTTCTCTAAATAATCAGTCCACCTGTAGTTTAAATTATGCTGTTTACTTTAAATGTACATGGTTTGGAAGTGTCCTTGTTATTCAGTTGCTGAGTTGTTTATCTTAGAAAATGTTGATCAGTTTTAGTTATGCTATCAATTAGGATGGACGTCCGAGTTTGATAACTTTATCTGAAATTGGGCCAGATCATGTAGCTTTAGGGTGTATTCAGACTGGCTCATTTGGTCCACTTAAAGTGAACTAGAGTTTGTTTCCTCTGATATTGCAGAACAAAGTTTAGCTAGTCACATGATGTAAACACTGCAGGAATAATGCAATGGATGAGCTTGTTGCTTTATAAAAATGTAAAGCAACAATTATCATTTTATCAAAAAGGAACTGATTGATTTAACTGTAGAGAGTGTTAACTTTAACACAGCTAAAAACACGTATTACTCCCCTTTCCTGTGTCTTGGTACGCGGCACACGTGCAGAGCTGCAGTGATGTCATCTTAAAAGCCTTATTGAACTCTCTAAAAACAATGCCATAACACCACAACCATGAGACGCAGCGACTCACCTGTCTTTAAACACATTTGTATTTTATTACTCTACTTTGTCCTTCAATGAAAACCTAATTGTATTACTTATTTTGATTTGCATTATAGAGTCCTTATTCTCTCATGTAGTTTGACTTCAAATATTGTCAATTGTAGATATGAATTGGGAACAGGCTCAAACTGTTTCATGGTGTGGAGGGAAAAAAAAGTAGAGAGTAGGAGCCATCTTGAAGGAGTAGTTTTTTAAATATTCTGGAGGGGAAGAGAGTCTTGGATAGGGGGGTTATTCTGAAACTGGACGTTGAAGGTGTTGAATGTCATCATTGTTATTATCCTCTGGTAGGATGTGATCTATAGGCGGAGAAATTCTGGAGGGAGATGGATGAGGTGATTTTGGGAATCCCAAGAGCAAAGAGAATGATACTTATTGTGTTTTCTGGAATGAACAAGAGGAGATAAAGAAACATGGAGGAGTGAAATAGTTCAGGAGTGTTTTTTAAAGCAAAAAAGTTATTGAAAAACTGTTCATAAGTATTGAATCTCTGTGAACCAGATTATCTCTTGTCTCTCTGTCATTTCTCTGCGTTGTACTTTAGTTTTCTTTAGTTAACGCGGCCTGAATCATTTTTCATCCACACTGTTTAGTCTCCAGTTCCAAGTAAGAGTCTCTAAATCGCAGATCAGGTACAGTTGCGATGAAGAACTGAGGATCTGTCTCCAATAACACTTTATGTGGTGTTCATTGATTTGTTTCAGCGTCTAACTTGATTAGAATTTTAGTGCGACAGGTAATGGAATGACATCTGCCATGGTTGCATTTGATGAACTTGTCTTTTTAGTTAGCTCCGTGAATGTGGAAAAACAAGAGAAAGAATGCTCTTCATTAAGATCCGCTGATGTGAAATCAGTGTTGCAGGCAGTTCAGAAGTGGAACCGTGTGCATCTAAGACCCACAGAGGTTTTCCACCATAAACCATGCTCTCACATCTTGCAGGAATCATTTTCTTGTCTTCCAAATGGATCCTGGAGAGATTGTAGACATCAATACACCAGCTGAGAAAGTTTAAAGTGTCCAATGATCCCTCTGCAAATGGCTCCTAATCTGCATGTAACAGTTTGAGTTCTGTTCTGAAAATAACCTGAAATGGACAAAATCTATAAAGTAGTTAGCATCATTTTTCTAATTATTATGTTTTATAATCTAAAAACCCCTATAGACTTTATACTTGTTTAAAATGTCAAAGTTCAGACCTTCATAAAATGTAATGATCTTTACATTATATTATTTTTCATTAATCTTTATTGTTAATTGTTTTGTCATATCCTTTATGCTAAAGAGCTGATGTGACTATTTTGATTAAAAGTTATTTACGTGTTTTATGTGTATATAAGCTTATGGTTATGAATTCTCCAATCAGTGCCACAATTATCCTCAGTTTTTCTTATATATGTAGAATTTTATTTCTGCAATTTGCTAGTGTAGTTATTTTTTGATTGCTTGACATCAAATCCAAATTGCTCAAGAAAAATCAGAGAAAAAAAGGCCGAAATATCAGTAGCGTAATGATGAAGGACCACTGTACTTTCATATTAATGTTTGGAAAATTGTATTAGTATGTTAACACAATAAATATTTACTGTTAATGCTACCAAAAGTGTGGATGCTTTATTTTGAAGGCCAGTTAGCTTTTTTACCTAAGAATATTTTTACTGTATTTTTTTAATTTTTTCTAAGTTAGTTTTATGTTGTCTCTAAAAGATTGACAGATAAACCTCTTCAGACCATCAGTGCAGACTCATCTATGACTGCCTGCTATAAAACATGCAATTTCAGGATGCTTTGAGTTTAAATGACAAATTTCACCACCACCTTTAGGAGTTTCAGAAAACTTAAGACGACGGTTGCCTGAGGGCGTCCTGCCCAGCAGCTGTGAGATCACATTCTAAAACTATTTAGAAAATTGACTTCTGCTTGTTTTAATATTTCGCTACTGACATTTTATTGAATGAAAAAAGAAAAGGACAATTGTTTGTGTTTTCTGGACAAGAGCAATCCATTAACAAAGAAGAAGCTGAAGCCACACTGTCGGACTGAAGTGGAGACACTAGGTGCGTTTGAGATCATGCAGGCTGACGGTTTTTGCTCATCACTTGTCATCCATCCATCCATCCATCCATCCATCCATCCATCCATCCATCCATCCATCCATCCATCCATCCATCTTCTTCCGCTTCATCCGGGACCGGGTTGCGGGGGCGGCAGTCTAAGCAAAGATGCCCAGACTTCCCTCTCCCCGGGCACTTCCTCCCCGAGGCGTTCCCAGGCCAGCTGAGAGATGTAGTCTCTCCAGTGTGTCCTGGGTATAAACCCCTGTTGTATTTCATGCTAAACTTTATTTTAATTATGTTGTATCTTTTTCCTTTTTTGTTGGACCGGACGGAAACAAAAAAAAAAAGGGGGGGGGATAAAAGAGTGGGGTTAAGAGAACAAAGAAGGTAGCACAGAGTAGTAACATCCAATAACAACCAGGTCTAAATAACAATCTGGAATGGGCGGGGCCTGTCTACACACACACTCAGTTACACACATACCTTTTGGCTAGAATAATCTTTACCTTTAAAGTTGTCAAAAATGTACACAATACCACTACAGCTCACACACAATCATAGATGCTGACACAAATAAAGTCTTTCATTCCATCACACATTCTGTTAGTGCGAGGTGAGCTGACACCTGTGCTCAGGTGAGTGTTTATGTTTTGCTGATGTGGATGTTGATGGAATGTATAGAAGAGAAAAGAGAGAGCCCGGCCATCCCCCCCAAGGGCCCCCACCGGGGCGGCAGCAGCTAGCCGGGCCCCCCAACCCCCGCAAGGAGCCAGGGAGAGAACCAGCCAGCCGCAGAATCCTGCCAGAAACCCAGACCAGGGCCCGCGGGACCGCCGGAAGGCACGGGAGCAGAGAGAGCGCGGACCCCCGCCCATCCAGAGCAGCAATCCCCACCACGCCAAGGGCCAACACAAGGCCCAGACCAGAGAGCCCCCAACCCCAGAGGAGCAGCCCACCATCACCCAGCAGTGCCGAGCATCCCCCGCCCCACCCCAGGCACGAGCCAGAGCTCCCTCAGGATGACCCGCTTCTATGCTCCAGACGTCCGCCCGCGCCCGCCGCGGGAGGTCCAGGGGTGAGCCAGGAAGGCCGCCACCCGCCAAGCAGAGAGACACACCAAGAGGAACGAGGGTCCCAGGGGAATGATGTTAACAAGGCCTGACCAGGCACACCCACTGATGGAGTCCTGGAGAGGCTCATTTCTCGAGAGCCGGGACCGGAACCCAAACCACCGAGACCTGGACACCCCATGGCTCCGATGTAGATTGATCCCCTGTTAAATCTTGGGGATCCCTCTCCCAGCGTGGCGAGGAGGCCACAGAGCCCAGGAGACCGGCACCCAAGAGACAAGACCACCAGGCCGAGGGTTCATATCCCCCCTCGCCAGGGATTGGGTAGGGGACAGAGGGTCGAAGGTCCCACCTTCCTTGTGTGATGCATGCGTGTTTGTTTGTTAGAGTGTATATTTTGAGGTGTTAGAGGTGTGTGTACTACAAGGTGCGGTTAAAATTGGTGAGTAGGGCCTTGACAGGACATCTGATCACTCACAGTGATGCCCCGTCACCCTCTCACCAATGGCCCTACATGTCTATGGTGCTGTTAAAATTGGCGGAAAGGGCACTTAGAGGACATCTACTGCTTGCTGGCAGTGATGTCCAAGCACCCCCCCACCAAGGTCCTACATGTCTAAGGTGCAAATAAAACTAAGGGGAGGGGCAAACACATGTAGCGGCCACTTTAGGGAGAGCCACTTGCAGGTAGTTCACCCCCAGCAGCACGCTGCAATACAACCACCCTCCCCTTCACCCTAATACATGTTTGTATGAGGAAGAGGGCAGGTTGGGGGCAGTTGGCTGACCGACCCCCGATGGTGGACCGCTGTCCGCCCTCCAAGACCCCCCCAAGACCCCGCGGCAAAGGCGGGCGCCGCCCGGAGCAATGGCGGGCTCCAAGGAGGCAGCCCCACCCCGCCCCAGAGCCAGAGAGGGAGTGATCCCAGCCCCCAGGTGCAGGCAAGCCGCCCCCCTGAAAAGCAAGCAGCACCCCCCAGGAAGGGGCCCCACGCGAGCCCACCGAGCGCAAGCAAGAGGACCACCCCCAGACTGAGCCAGACCCCCCCCCACCCCACCGCACACCCCACACCCCCGACACCCAGGCCCGGGGAGCCACACGGCACCCCCGCCCACCCCCATCCAGACGCCAGGCCAGACCCCCCAACCAACAGGATTTCAGGTTTTTTTTATGTTCAATACGTATCAAACTGTGAGCAGACTGTATTGTTGCATCCCTAATGTAAACAGACAAGCAGAGCTGAAATGCTCATTAGGGGTATCATATAATGAACCTTTAGGGAATGTTTTCTGTTCAAACAACACTCTGCCACACTCTCCACACCTAAGAAAACTCTGTCCTTCTCTGCTAATGACAGATTGTTGTAAAACCCCCACATCCTGGTTTGGGATGGGAAACAGGTAAGAAATCACAGAACAATTGTTTCTGATAGGTAAAGAAGGTCATCTGTAGACTATAACTTGAGTTATTTGAAGATGGATAAAAATGAAAACAATTTCTTTATTTTACAAAAAAATAAAGATAAAATAAAATATTCACAGTTTTAAACTTTAGCGATAAAAAAATTCTTTAAAAATGTGTTTCCATTGGGTTGTCTTAATGCAAACAATAATATGAATCACACAAGATTAAAAATTCTATCCATCCATGCAGAGCAGGTCCAAGGCAGAGGAGAGCTAGGCGGCTGACGAAGGCGTCATCTGCTGGAGGGGGCATCAAATTGCATTTATTTAACCCATTCCTTGCCTGACACGGCCCCTGTTGAAACTTGAGGAGGCTTTAAGGTCAACAAAGGGATGAAGAGGAGGAAAAAACTGATTTAAAGCAGAGGTTTGTTTGTTTTCTTTACAGTCATTTTCTAGGAAAGAGGGGGAAGAGAAGAATTTGAATTGGGCTTCTTTATCACTCACGGATGAATCAGTGAGACGTGAAAAGAGTCTCACCATGGAATCCATGTGTAACGGAGGCTCCATGTGTGTGTAAGAGGTGATTTGTGCGCATTTTTAAAAAGGTTTTTGTGTGTCATTAGTCTCAAGCTGTAGTAATTTTAATTTGTGCATGTGTAAATTGTATTTTTTTAAACTTTGTATTTTTTTTTACTTTTGCACAAAACATATTATATGAGTTACAAATCAAGAAATGTACTTACAAATCCAAAGTTGTGCAGAAATCCAGAACACGCAAACACAAAATCCTAATTTATGCACAAATCAAGAATTATGTACCAATCAAATCGTAGTGAGTATTTTTTTCTCCATAATCGAGGGAAAACATGTCCCAGACAAGCCCCCATTTTATGTTACGCCCCATTTGGTCCGGGGTACTGGGCCATAACATAAAGTAAAATATTTAAAAAATAAAATGTCTCCATAACATTTATTTACAGGAAAAACAAGCAGATAATAACTATATGCGAAGGGTGAACCAAGGCCAAAATAACAAACAACTCCAACTAACTCAACCCAGAGAGCTTATCTGCAAAACAAAGAGAAAAGAATGACAAACACTAACCTCCCTGGACTAACATGAACAAGAGAAAACATTTACTAAAGAAAATGGCAGTTCACCCCTACAGCTTCACTTAACAAAACTAACAAACTACACCAAATTACAGAGTTTATGTTTGCAGAAACATAAACAGTGAAATGTATATGTAGCTTAGCTCAGCTTTTATCCAAATTAATGTTGTTTGTGCAAAAATAAATTAATGATAGTTTGTTACGATGACATCTTTCAGCATTTTACAGCATACTTAATTTTTGCATTTTTCCATCTTCATGTGTTATAATTAATATTAAATTTTTTATGCTGTATTGTTCAGAACTTATTTATTCTTTACTTTACATTTTACTTGTGTATCGTTTTTCCAGATGGATGCAACAATTCAAAAGAGGAAATCTCTTGATGAAACCGTAGAGTTCTTTGTTCTACAAAACATTTCCAACCGACAAGATTATAAAAGGTTCAAATGATCAAAAACTCTCCAACTTAAAAAGAAAAAATGACAACTGTTACAAAACATTTCTAAGAGCAAAAGTATTTCTTTTATTAAAGTAGATGCATTTGACAGAGGATTGGTATAGAATTGGAAAAAAAGAGATACTCCCCAAGTAGAAAGTATTTTTAAATCTCATGTTTAATTTGAAAAATTGTGCCAACATATTTTTCATTTTGTTATACAGTTGTGATTAATTGTGCAGAAAACAGCTGTTGGGTGGCTGCAAGTATTGTTTTGTCTTTTTAAGCCTAATGTAACGCCTAATAAATGTAAGTTATTTTGTTTAATTAAACTCCTTATTAAAGTTTTTCTTCCCACCTCAGCAGATCTTATTTAATTTTCGAGATGTTTTGGGTTTGATTTTTATTTGATTCTCTGGCACGTTTTAATTCATTATATTTCATTTTTATTTAATAATGAAACACGTGTTTCTCATTGAGAATGTGTATAATTAGTGCAACAGAATAAGACAAAATGTAAAGACGAATTTATATTAAGATCCAAATATTCTCAACTTCTGATAAATTTTAGGTGATTGGAAAATACCTGACTCAACTTTCTATCAGCAGTTAGATAAAACAATAAAGAGAAATCAGTTTAGATTCTTTAGCCAAATGTTTCAAGAATCTATATGTACTGAATTATAATTCCACTGAAAAACCCTGATGCCTAAAGGGTTCAAAATAAATGTATGATTCATCAGTAAGAAAAACATTCGAAATATTTAGTCAAAACCAACATTTGTAACATTCACTAAAAAAAATAAAGCCAAACTGCACTCAGCAGCAAGGAGGCGCTGTCTCAAAAAACGAGTCCTTAAATCGTCCTGAGGGTGCTGTTAGTCCTCCAGCCAGTAGGGGCGCTGTCTCAAAAAGACCTAGGTCCTGAGAATGCGGTCCTGAGAGCGCTGTTGGGTCTCCAGTTCTGCATGTGGCTGCATTTTCTGTATGCGGAAGCAAAACGGTTGCACCACTTACCCCGCATGCGCAAACCATACATCACTTCCGCTCTTCACCCACTATACGACAGAGTCATTTCCAAACAGCAAAACTCCTTGATCACAAGAATTTACGTTTTTCTCAACAACCGAGAGCTTCTCCTGACTGGATTACTGTGCGAAGAAAAGCCACCGAGTTACTGTTAAAAAAGAATTTGGATTACCGGATAAAATAAAGTGTTTTGAAGTGGCGCTGTTTCCTCTTAGCCTAAGGAGTAAACTGCCATCATGTAAAACTGCAGAAGAAGAAAACATTTGTAGTCCGTGATAGTCACTGCAAGATCGTAAGGTCCTTATCCTTAACGTGTCTTTTTCCTTTCGTTTATTCAACAATAAGTGAATGTTTTCACAATAATAAATATTTTTAAAGTGCTATATTAACATCATACGAGGTTATTATTGTTGGTACCGTCCGAAGACCGTTAACTGCTTTAGCGGAAGTGACGTGTGGTTCGCGCATGCGGGAGAGCGCTGCAACCGTTTTGCTTCCGCATACAGAAAATGCAACCACACTGCAGGTTTATATTACTGAAATGAACAGAGAAAGACACAAAGATCCACAAAACATAAAGAAGTCCTACTCTAACAAAAATACACAGAACCAAAAAGAAAATACAAAACCAAATACGGCCACAGCACAATCAATCAATCAATCAGTATTAGAAAAGAAGGAATATTATCCCAGAATAAATCAACTTAACTTAAACCTTAAATAACTTTCAATATTTTAGTCTTAATAAAAATATGTTTTGTCAAAATTAAACAAGTTAGAAATAAGTGCAAGATAACATCAGGTCATTAATAACAATAAAATAAAAGGATCTGGAGGGCCAGATAGAATTACCAGGAAGGCCGGATCCGGCCCCTGGGCCTTGATTTTGACACGTGTGTTGTATAGTGTAAATGGCCAAACCGACTTAGACGCCGTGGTAATGGTAAACAATAGGCTGCTGGGCACCAAAAGCCGTGCATGTAAAGTTTAAGAAAACCCTCACTTATATTCCCAGAACTGCTACAGCATAACACCATAGCAACATATGAAACAGAAACACAGAAATGAAAACCACTAATGTCAGCCTGAAATATACTTTTAGAACTGGAACTTGTGACTCTGGGTTCTGCTGGCATCATGGTCACAGTAGCAGTCATCAAGCCATGTCTTATCAAAGATGAGACGTTTGACTCTTAGACGTGTTAACAAACCCAAAACAGCAGGAGCCATCCTCCACCGTTCATGATTAACATGAGCATCTACTCTTCTGTTTTTAAACATTTCTCCAGGAATGCTCATGTTACATGTCCATGAATGGTTAATGCAAACAAGGATTCATAACACTATTTTTAATTATTAAATCAATGCAGTGATCCAAATGTTTTTTTTTAGCTGAAGACCTCTAAGACAGAAGTTACGGTTAGAGTAGAAAGTTGTGTAGCTCAGAACTCACTTATTGTTACGGCTGGCTCTGAACCACAACAAATAAAGGGGAGACGAGACCGGTTTATAGCACTAAACTCTTTTAATGTGCATACGAAAACCCAACAGAGTCGGGGGACCAGCAGAACCAGAGCTGCAACCAACGGATCTGACTGGCAGGCGTCGAAGGGTCTCCCCCAAGCACCTCTAAGGTGGATCTTTTATCTCCATCCTCTCTGGGTGGAAAACAGCTGCACCTGTGCGAGAGGAGGAGCAAAGGGACAGACAGCAGAAATAGACCCAAACGGCCCCAGGCCGTAACACTTATATTTGCATAAACTCATCTTTTATTTGAGGCTACTAATATTATATTTGTGTACATTTCTTTTTAGACCAGTTGGAAGTGAGCAAGAGTGGGAAATTAAAAATGAACTACAAGGGTAAAAAACATGAAAAATAAAAGGGGGGTGGAGGATGATTAAAGCAGTGGTGTACCGTCAGGGCCTAAAATTATCTATAAAGAAGCATTTAAATCACAAAGCAGTTTTTTATGTATATATTTTTCCAAAAATATATTTTAGATTATTCCAACTGTTGTGTCCGCTTCTCTCACTACCATTCGCCCTGACTGAGCTGCTGGAAGACTGTTTTTTTCACATGAAAGTTTCTAACCAATCAGATTTTAGCCCTCACCTGTTGCTAGGGTCACGACAGTCTGCCTTACACTCACACAGTCAGTTCTGCCGTCCTCACTTCTGGTCTTTGCAGCGTCTTTCCATTAAAAACACAGCTGATTCAACCATAGCCATGTATGGAGTAAACCTGTTGACGTTTATTCAACCAATCAGAACTTTTGAGTTAGAGTCTCTGTAGCTTCATAAGGGTAAAAGATGACATAATCGCCTCTGATTGGATGGTCCAAGCTTGTGCTACCAAAAGCTAACTTCCTCTGATCATCAGGTCGTAGGCAGCTCAGGATTATTGTTTGAATCAATGCTATTTTGCAGTTATTAATAGAAGAAGGCGGAGACATTAATTCTGTTGCACATTTATTGTGAAAGTCATTCTTAAGATGGATTTTTCCAGAAAAATCAGACTTTGTCAGAAAAGGCTGACCAACCTCGAAGCTAACAAGTCTGTCTACAGGAAAAAGGATTAGTTCATTATTTTCAGCCTTCCTAAAATTCTGTCTGGCCAGTAACAGAGTTTTATAACAATAACGAGCAACAAAGAGGCCAGTAGGAGAACTTCCACGATGGAGTTCATCTTTAAATAAGTTGGATAACGAGGAGGATTTTGATGGAGGAAGACTGAAGGCTCAGCTCTGAAATGCACGGACCGCCACTGGATTAAAGACTAGGAGGGGTTAGAATTACATGAAAACCAAGAAGTTTGTCAACGTTTATCAGTTTTGCTTTTACATGTACACTATAGCTTCACCAAAAGTGCATGGTTTATCCACCCACAGTCATGCATTTTGACACACACACAACACAGTAGCAGATCAACTGACATGTAAACATACATACCTCTATATGCATCCATGCAAACATATCAGGCAGACATCATTCATGTGCACATGCAAATATCCTGTTTGGGTGAAGGTGAGAGAGTACTGGTGTTCAGTTGTTTGAGTTCTACAGTGGACGTTCTAGAACACGTGTCAAAGTCAAGGCCCGGGGGCCGCATCCGGCCCACCGGGTAATTATGTCCGGCCCTCCAGATCATTTTATTTTATTTTATTATTAATGGCCCGATGTTATCTTGCACTTATTTGTAATTGGTATAATTTTGAAAAAATATGTTTTTATGAAGAATAAAATACTGACAGTTGCTTAAGGTTTAAGTTGATTTATTCTAAAATAATATTCCTGCCTTTTTATTATTCATATTTATTTTTAAAGTTAAAAAGTTAAAGTCCCATTAGTTGTCACACACCAAGGTGTGTGAAATTTGTTCTCTAGATTTGACCCATCCCCTAAGGGAGCAGTGAGCTGCAGACACAGCCGCGCTCAGGAACCAGCTGGTGGTTTAACCCCCCAATCCAACCCCTTAATGCTGAGTGCCAAGCAGGGAGGCACTGGGTCTCATTTTTACAGTCTTTGGTATGACTCGGCCTGGACTTGAACCCATGACCTTCCAATCTCAGGGCGGACACTCTACCACGAGGCCACTGAGCTGGTTAAAAGCTAAGGTTTTAATTTTTTTTAAATTTGCATTCTGTAGCTTTTTGGACAATTTTGGCATTTACAGAGATTTATTAGGCCATTTTAAAGTTTAGCCAATACATGCTAGCTGTTTTGGCTAATTTAGACTTCTTTACATTTTTTCAGGATATTTTGAAGTTTAGCTTTTTTTGAGGTATATGCTAGCTGTTTTGGCTAACCTACGTTTTTTATGTTTTCTTTTTTTCTTGCGTTTTTTTGGCATTTAGCCAATAGCTTAGCTGTCTATCAGCTTCAGCTTTTTCAGCTATCAGTTTCAGCATCTTCAACTATCAGCACTAGCATCTTCAGCAGCCAAATTCATCTTACAGCATTCACACTAGCATCATTGCCGGTAATGCTACATATCTAGTTCATAATTATGTTAAAAAGTTTAGTTTTGAAAGTTTTAAAATTTAGTTTTAGAGTGTTGAATAAATGTTCTTATCTTGTTTGGCCCACAACCTAAGGCGTGTTTTGGATTTTGGCCCCTTGTGAGATAGAGTTTGATACCCCTGCTCTAGAATGTAGGGAGTTAGAAGAAAAGAGGGGGAGCACTCAGTCACCTCCACACCAAGCCCTCTGCCCTCACAGAAGGTTCAGAACACAGAAATTCCAGGGGGTCCTCCCCCCAAGCAACCCATGCTATATCTAGTCTGATTATTAGTGAAGTGAGAGTACCTCTAAATCAACCATGATTTTCGTGAAACTCGTGTATTGAAACTGGCATTCTTTGGTTGACCACTGTCTCATGGTGATGCAGATATGCTGCAGTTAAAAGGAGAATGCTGAGTTCCTCTCTGGAGTCTTCTGATCAACGAAGCTGCCGGCTGCTCCTCTGAACTTTGATTTTCCTCCTTCAGAAGATTATCTGCAAACATGGCTTTAGCTCGTGGTTTCAGCTGGAAATTTTTAAAAAAATTAAGACGATCTGTCGGTTTGTTTGTTCTGATTATTCTGATATCTATCTTGGAGCATATACTTGACATGCATTTTGTGTGTTCATGCCAATCTGGTCTACACGCAAATGATGTGCTGTACATAGTTCTTCCTCCTCTCATTCTAACCTTTGTTGTAAAGATCGTAAAAATGTTTTCTCAGAAAACATATTTTTTAACTGTGAGCTGCTCCACTTCCAAGTTCTGTTCTTGCTTTTGTTTCGGTTTTGGGAAGACGTTTTTTCACTACATCGGTCTGACGGCAGTCTGGCTAGGCATGGTTTTATTTGATGGAGACTGGTACTTTTGCCTGCGAACAAACCAGAACTCTGATCAGACTGGAATGCCTTGTAACACAAAGTGGACATATGAAGAAGAACGAATTAAAGACTCATACAAGACGGACTCACTTGTAAGTATTGATGCACAAACTAACAATATTTTTCCTTTTTACCTTTTTAAATGTTCATCTACAAACTAAACACAGGTTAAAAAATTGTTACTTGGAATTTTGTGATTTCTTGTTGGGTTGGACTTAAGACACCAAATTACAAGAAAATATGAAAACTAGTACGAGTTTCATTCTATATTTTTAAAGTACACTTTTCCTCACTGTTGGGATGCCTTAGTGAGTGAAGGTCAAAAACAAAAAAAAAGACTGTAGCCCTGAGCTCTGGACTGAGGATAACAGCTTCTTTAAAAATCCTCCTATGACAATTTTTTTTAATTTAAAAAAATAGTGTTTTAATGATGATTATCAAGTTTTAACCACAATCCCACAACCTATATGTCTTTAAAAGCCATTTTTCGTGTTGATCTGAAGTCTCTGTTTCCAAGTTCTCCTGTGTCAATCAAACTGACAGACAGTAATTTAAAAGTAAAAATACCACTGAAGTGCAAAAACGAAAGGATTTCTTATAACATTGTTCTCTTTTATAAGAAAAATGCCACGTTAAAAACTCAAACAATAGGATTTTCATGAAGAGGAACTTGAAAGTCTTTTTTTTCTTTTTTTCAGGACATTGGCCTTGGTCTTTGCTGCATTGTGTTACTTCTCTGGATCTTGGCTGAATATTTGAAATCAGGAGTAATATCATGCTGTAATTGTAAACGGTGCCAACATCACTACTTTGAAGCAAAGTACAAAAAGATTCTGGCAGAGGAGATCAGCATTTGTATTGAAGAAAACTTAAAAGAAATTGCAAAGTACAAGGCAAAGGAGATGTGTGAGCCAAAGATTGAAGTTCTCAAGAATAATGACCTTTTGCAAGAGAACGTGAACGTAGTTTCCCAAGCATGGGGAGACATTTCAGACCCAGGATTCCTTTTGAAATATAAAGGACGAGAGACTGATGAAGTTCCGGCAGCAAGTTGCACCAATGACAGTCAGTCCACTGAACAGGAAAATGAGCAAAATCAAAGACAGCAACCTGCAGAAACGAACATGACTAACAAGTCCGAGACCTCTGGGAGGACCATGGATGCAGAGGAGGGACGAAATCCTTCGGCTGGAAAGCAAACGGATCAGGATTCCTCTGTAGAAGCTGGAGGAAGTGGAGAAGGAATGTCTGCACACGACCCGAGAGAAAACTGACGAGATGAGAGGGAAAAAATGAAATCAAACAAATGACAAAACATAAACATGCAAATTTCAATGAAGAAAACCTTTTCTTCTTTAAATGAACAGACATTATTATCATATTTTCTGTCTTGTACAGAAGTATTTTTGAGTTCACTTTGTTTTTAAAGGGATTTATTAGAAATATTAGAAAAACTGCAATAAAAATTCTATTAGTTTGTCCTCAGGTTTTCCATCAAACAAAAAGATTTAATCATGTTCAATAAGACCTGGGTCAAAACTGGATCAGTGTTTTATTTATAAGCCAGGAGTGGCAGAGAACGGCTACATTTGCCTCTACACAACGATGTGCAGCTGTGATTCTTAAAGGAGCCCTGGATCCGTTCATGCATTTAAGACTGACTGCAGCAGCCCCTCCCATAACCACGAAAACATGAGGCTGGAATCGTGTTGACGTCAGCACAATGTGGACTGCTCGTTGCAAAAATCTGTGCTGCAAGCTCCGCCCCCGATGACAACAAACACACTCCCACGTTTCCCATGGAGCTGTGATGCCGAGGTAGTTATCTCCTGCAAGAATGTGTATCCTGTCAGAGGATAACTACCTTGGCACCACACGCGTACCAGGAACCGCTCTCTGACCCATCTTTCATTGTGGTTCCATTTCGTTTTCAATCAGACTGAACTTTGGTTCACTCTGAGATTCCTCAGTCTGAATATGAAACAAACCGAGAGCGGAACAACTGAACCAAAACGACCACCGTAGCTGACAACCACGTGATGTAAACATGTTAGAAATTTGGTGGTCGGTGAGCCTCAGACAAATGTAGAGCATTAATTGGTGTTAATTTTAACACCACCAAAAAATGTATAACTCTCTTTTCTGTGTCTCCTACGCGGCGCCGGCTGCTGCTGTGAAAGCTCTATTGTAGTTTCAACAGAATTCTCTTAAAAACAAACCATAAAACTAGGGATGTCCCGATCCGATCACGTGATCGGAAATCGGGCCCGATCACGTGGTTGACTCGATCGGAATCGGGCTCTGTTGTCCGATCAGGATCGGATATTTCATTTATTCTTCTTATCATCAGCGCTTTATATTTCAATCTTATTATTCCGCATAAATCCTCCAGTAGAAGTCTGCATGTCAAGAACAGATCACAAAAGGTTATTCCCGGAAAACGGCAACAGTTCGGTTCAAGCAGAGGACTGATATAAACAGATCAATAAAAGCTAGCTAGCCGATCACGGATTCAGACTTCCGGGATCAATAACTCTTTTGAAAACGCTTTAAACTGACAGCTAGTGTCTCTAAACAACAACCTCTGAAGGCATTTCAACATAAAAAGACAGAGTTTTGTTTCTTTTTAATGTTAAATTCTTCGTGCTGCAGACAGATGGCTAAACAGCAGCTGCTAACTACTACATGCTAGCGCTGTGATTTAACTCCTTAGGACCCGAGCTGTCCTTTGATATGCCTGTTTTATTTATGTGAAAGAGAAATAAAAGCTAAGAAAATTAACTATTCTGATAATTAAACTGAAAACGTGATGTCTTAGGAGTTTAAAAAGAAACACATAATCTTAAAAAACAAACTAAGAAAAAACTAATAAATGAAAATTATTAATGATATGAGCTAGTCATGAACACTCATCAAATTCATGTGAAAACAGTCATCATTTATTTTTAAGAATTCTAAATGTTGGGATTGTACATATATGTTATCCTATTTTTACTTATTTCCTTTACCTACTTATTAGATGTGTTTTAGTTCTCTTTATTGTGTGCTGAGATGTCTTGACCTAAGCTGGAAGTGAGACAGTCCTGCGGCGCTGACAGTATCAACCGTACCCTGATAAAGAAGATGTAGCGGCTGAGTCGGAGATTAGCAGGAGCCAGGGGCAGACTCTGAGGATGACCACCCAGCCTAAACATGCACACTCAATCTTTAAATGTTGTTGATGATCTTGTGTAAGAAACTGATTTGAACCGGTCTCAGCTGAAGTTCTTCTGCATCCCTTCCCCCTTAGCAACTGAGACCTTGTAACAAGGGCGTTCCTAATTCTAAATAAAATGCACGGAGTGCAAAGGCTGCTCAGAGTTGGGTGGAGGATTGTAACTGAGCAAGCCTTTGGCCCACTCTCCTTGCAAGTTATAAACTTTAACCAATTCTCTGTGTTTCTTTGTGTGCAGGTTGATTTCTTTACAAATGTTAGTGCTTAAACCTAACACTAAATGAGGACAGGAATCATATTTGGTCAAAAATGTTCAATAGCTCTAAAAAATTAAAGTCAAAGTCACTAAACTTTCTCACATGACCAATTACAATAGAACAAGAATATAAGTTTATTTTGTTCAATTTTTACTTGGCTAATAAAGCTACTTCACAGAAGTGTTCTATTTAAGTCTTTAATGATAAAAGAAGGTTAATGAAATATAAATAAGGGATAACACAAATCTGTTTATTTAATTTGTTCATGTTTTAAGTATGATGCAAAAGTATCGGATCGGGACTCGGTATCAGTAAATCCACAAAATCCAATGACTCGGAATCGGACCGGGCCCAAAAAAACCTGGTCAGGACATCCCTACATAAAACCACAACGATTAAAATGTGGTTGGATGAATTTATGCTTCATAAAACAACTTTTAACGTGATCCACATTGATTCTACCAACAATCTACATATCACAAACTCTTGGTAGCATGTGTACCTGTAGCTGTAGCATCTCCAGCAACTGTCATGAAGGATTCCTCCGCGGTACCAAAGCTGCAGTAAACAGGATTGAATCTGGCCTTCATACAGATGCTCAAAATCAGCAAATTATAAAGTTTAAATGAGGAAAAAATCCTGTCAAGCATTGCAGATGCAGCGCATCCATCTTTATCTTCTGTATGACCTGCCCCTATAGCTGCTGGCCAATGGCTGAAGAGATCTTTAGTCACATGGTTTTGTTTACAAATTTTGGTCACACTTACAAGGCTCGGGGAGACAGGCTCAAGGAGGATGTTGTGATATGGGCGGGACCAACAAGGAACGAAAGGTGGAGGCTCAGAAATCGAGTCGTTTTACTTCCAGGTGTTAAAACATGCCACAAAAATGAGTCATATTTCATAAATAATCTGTTTTTTTGTGTTCCAAAGGTACATATGATATGAGGAGGAGGCCTTCAGGAGTGGAGATAAAGACAGATTCAGAGAGGCAAAATACAAGTTTAGTAAAGCGGTGAGAGAGGCTAAACAATTGTATTCTGAGAAGCTACAACACCAGTTCTCAGCCAATGACTCTGCAACTGTCTGGAGGGGGCTCAGGCAGATCACCAACTACAAGCCTAAAGCCCTCCACTCCATCAACGACCGACACCTCGCCAACGCTCTAAACGAGTTTTACTGTCGGTTTGACAGACAAAGGGACAGTTCTGCCACCACCCATCAGCTCCAGTCACCTCCTTCAATTTCCACCCTAACAGCTCCACCCCCTCCAGTAACGACTCTTTCCATCCATGAAAGAGACGTAAACAAACTCTTCAAGAGACAGAATCCCCGGAAAGCAGCTGGACCGGATTCTGTCTCCCCGTCCACCTTGAAGCACTGTGCTGATCAGCTGTCTCCAGTCTTCACAGACATTTTTAACACCTCACTGGAGACCTGTCACGTGCCAGCCTGCTTCAAGTCTTCAACCATCATCCCTGTCCCCAAGAAGCCGAGGACCACAGGACTGAATGACTTCAGACCCGTCGCCCTGACCTCTGTGGTCATGAAGACCTTTGAACGCCTCGTGCTTTCACACCTCAAAGCCATGACAGACCCTCTTCTGGATCCCCTGCAGTTTGCCTACAGAGCCAACAGGTCAGTTGACGACGCCGTCAATCTGGGCCTTCACTTCATCCTCCAGCATCTGGACTCTGCAGGGACCTATGCCAGGATCCTGTTTGTGGATTTCAGCTCTGCCTTTAACACCATCATCCCGTCTCTGCTTCAGGAGAAGCTTTCCATGCTGAACGTTCCTGGCTCCATCTGCAGGTGGATCACAGACTTCCTGTCTGACAGGAAACAGTGTGTGAAGCTGGGGAAACAGATCTCGGACTCACAGACCATCAGCACTGGATCTCCTCAGGGCTGTGTTCTTTCTCCTCTGCTCTTCTCCCTGTACACCAACAGCTGCACCTCCAGTCACCCGTCTGTCAAACTCCTGAAGTTTGCAGACGATACCACCCTAATCGGCCTCATCTCTGATGGCGACGAGTCTGCGTACAGGTGTGAGGTCGACCGTCTGGTGACCTGGTGCAACCAGAACCACCTGGAGCTCAATGCTCTAAAGACAGTGGAGATGGTTGTGGACTACAGGAAGAACTCAGCTCCACCTGCCCCCATCACCCTCTGTGACTCCACTATTGCCACTGTGGAGTCCTTCCGCTTCTTGGGAACTATCATCTCCCAGGACCTCAAGTGGGAGCCGAACATCAGCTCCCTCATTAAGAAAGCTCAGCAGAGGATGTTCTTCCTGAGGCAGCTGCAGAAATTCAGTCTGCCAAAGGAAAAGGAAATGATCGGTTCTACACAGCCATCATCGAGTCCATCCTCACCTCCTCCATCACCATCTGGTACGCTGCTGCCACTGCTAAGGACAAAAGCAGGCTGCAGCGGGTCATCCGGTCAGCAGAGAAGGTGATCGGCTGTAATCTTCCATCTCTTCAGGACCTGTACTCCTCTAGGACCCTGAGGCGTGCAGGAAAGATCGTGGCAGACCCTTCCCACCCTGGACATGGACTTTTTGAGCCACTCCCCTCTGGCAGGAGGCTGAGGTCCATCACAACAAGAACCTCTCGCCACAGGCACAGTTTTTTTCCATCTGCTGTTAGCCTTATTAATAAGTCCCGGAACCTTCCATCACTTCTCCCTGCCCCCATTTGACTGTCACATTGGACAGATTTTTATTTTATGTATTTATTTATTTATTTATTGTTTATTATTTAATGTGTGTATGTGTATATATTTATATATATGTATATAAATTTAAATGACATTAATAATATTAATTATATTTTACATAACAATAATAATAATATAAATATATAGGTATATATGTGCGTGTATGTGTCTATATATATATATATATATATATTTATATATTTGTAATATCCCTTCTGTTCTGTTCTTACTTAATATTTTGCTGTTTCTATTTACTCATGAATGCACCATCATCACCAAGACAAATTCCTAGTATATGTTCAATTGTACTTGGCAATAAAGTTGATTCTGATTCTGATGATCATATATTTGGATATAGTTTACTCTGAAAGATGGTATGGCCCCTTTAAAACAGATTAGGTAACGCACACACATATTCAAACAGCACAATGGTCACACAAGACTCATTTTTGTTTTTCTCCAGGTTAACATATTCATGTCCTTGAGCACTGGCTGTAGTTTTGACTCCTTCTCATGCGGAGGTGGAAGCTGTGTCTTTACTAATTCTTGGAGAAACTTTGCATGAATTGCAGCCGGGTGCAATTACACCAAAGTTTTGCTAAAACCAGTGATCAAACAAAAAACAGAAACACAAAGTTTACCATTTCCACAAAATATAAAGGAACTTCTGAGATGAAGGTAAACGCTAAGCTGCAGCAAGACTGAATGAGAACAGGAAGTTGGAGTTGACCTTGATAATCAGTTGAATTTTAACATGCCTCTTCCCTTTAGTATGATCTATAGCAATCAATAAAATATATGCACAATCTTATATTTAGATTGCACAATTTAGCACAATTCCCCACTCTTGCTCACTTCCAACTGGTCCAAAAAGAAATGTACACAAATATAATATTAGTAGCCTCAAATAAAAGATGAGTTTATGCAAATATAAGTGAGTTCTGAGCGACACAACTTTCTACTCTGACTAATTTTTGTCCCATAGGTCTTCAGCTCTTATCGGGTTGTTTAGCAAATTTGTTTGATATCCTCCAACATTGGATGAATAGTCAATTTCCTTTTTCTGGCAACAGTTTCTAATCATTTTGATCATGTTTTACCTTTATTTTCCCAGAAATCAGACACGGTTTTGATTAAAATCAAAGAAGAGAGACGTTAGAACCACGGCTGAGCTAACAGCAATTCACTGACCGCAATAGAAAACATTACAACAGGAATACATTTGACTTTAATGTCAAACACGCTGGAATTGACTGACTTTTGCTCTACAATGATTATGTGAGCATGGGAATTTAGGCAACTTTTAACTGGTGAGAAAAGAGCCGGTCATGTCTGTGGTTTTTCCCTAGAGGAACGTTCTTTTTAATTTTGGTCTGGACACAACACCATGTTAACTTACTTAGGCTCTAAATGACACAAATCCGTCCAGATAAATATTGATTTCTCAACAGCAGCCTACTTGAGAAGGAAGTGTACTTGGACTTCCAAATAAGCACCTGTAAGCAGCACGACTTTACTTGGAAATGACAGAGTGTGGACTTTTGATGCACAAAAGTATTAGGTAGGAATATTTCAAATGAAAATATTCAAATGAATATATAGTATTAAAATGTTTGTTTGCAGCAACACAAGTCTGACGGGAAGAATCCAGGTAAGTTGTTAATATAAAAAATGAATGGCTAAAAGAAACGGTGAGACAGCAGATTGTTGAAGTGAGATTTGGTGTGCTATTGTCGCCATCTTGTGGTAAATGAAACACATTGCAGACTGTGTGTTTGCAGCTGAAAAAGCAAGATGAGATGCACATGAAAAATATCCATATTCCTGTGTCGACATTAAATAGAACGTTTGGATGTGTGGTCCAGTGGGAAGTATAGCTCAGTGGTCGAACGCTTGTCTTATTATCATGAGGTGATTGGTTCAAAACCAGATATTTCCTATTTTCAAAATTACATTTTCACTTCACCAACTTATTACAAACTCTAAATACAAGTGTTTACGTCTAAGAATATCGGTAGGAAATGGCCCTTGTTAATTCAACTCATAACTATTAAATATTATTATCATTAAAACCTTGAAGAAATACTCAAACAAAAACGTTTTTTGTTGATTTTTAAATCAGAAGTCATTAGTCAAGGATTTCTTCTTCAAAGATGCCCTGAATGCAACCAAACACTAATAGTTCTGTCATCAGACCTCAGCATCTTGGATAATACAAGAGTGCTTCATCCCTCTCAAATACTTTTTATGCAATTTTTCACTTCTCAGAGTCACTTCAATCTTGCCTTGCAACTAATACATTGACTGATGTGGTTTATGTCATGCATTCATCGTAGACAGTCTACCTTATTTCTAGCCCCCATGAGCCTTTGCGTGAATTATGGGCGACACTTCCTGTAGACGCCAGAACTAGCATTTATTTACATTACAACTGTAGAGCCCACAGTGCAATTCCTCTTGTTTTGGATCTATAACTACATAGAAATGTGGGAACACCAGCTGTCGTGTATTTATAGAGGCCACGTAACAATTCAGGTGCCTGCTAAAATTGAAGGATGACCTTAAAAAATGTCCAAACATAACATATAGTAGCATTTTTAGCATTTTTACAGTGTTTGTAAACCTTAAGAATCCCTATTGTTTTAATGGTAACGTGATATAATAAATGCATTTCCATAGATAAAATGTAAAACAATTGTGCCAGATCATAGGATGACTGTTTCTATTTATTATTCAATCTGATTTTAATTATGGAAACATCTTTGCCCACTGGACAAAGGAATTCCAGGACCTCCTTGATGGGAAGCATTCCCCAGTTTTCAGGCTAAAGCATAAGCGTGTTCAAAACACTGAGGTCAGTTATGAAGACTATCAAAATGGATCTTGGTTCATTAGAGTTGTAACAATTCATTACGACAACAATTGGATTAGAATCTATATTAGGGGTTGCCTATTGGATTCAGCTTCAGTACTGGATCAGTTGAAATAATCCAAATGACCTAAAATCCCACCAATGATGTATTTAGACTAAAATTCCACCAGTGTGACTCAGATAGAAATACCTGGTGCTGATGATGAAGTTTCCAGATTCCTTGTTTTTAATTTGAATGTGTACAAACAAACAAGTCAAAAAGAATTCATATTAAATGAATTGATATTTTAGTTTTGCAAAGTTCAACCCACTGTTGTTTTTCACAAGAATGTATCACAAAGGAACTTTATTAGAAGACTGTATGGGCACACATTGGACTGGAATGATGGTTGCTCATTAGCATCACATTTGTGTTGTTTGCTGGGATTAAGCATTGGTCGTTTTTACCTTACAGTCTATATGAAATGATATTTTCAAAGAGCAATTATAGGATTGAATTATTTCATGTCAATAAGATATGTTGATTTGCTTCTTCTTTAGACAGATCAATCTGGAGGATTAGAAAATCAATGAACCATTAAATGAATGAAACATTTAATTAAGAATGAATTGAAACTGTCTCTCTAAGTCCCACAACAAAACATTTTTTTCTGTCTTAGGATTTTTCATGATATGTTTGCTTAAAGGGCATGAATCTGATTTTCAAATTTGACTTTGTTAGGCAAACATTGCAGAAAAGGCTCCTGATGATGGCCGCGTGTGCATGGCTGAACCATTCAAGTTCTGTGTTTTTCAGACGTCAACAAACACAGACAAAGGTAGGTTATGAGTTTAAAGTAAAACGCAAAAAATCTTTCAGCATTCTCCCCCCATCTTTTCAAAGAAGATACATAAATGAATAAAGAAACATTTCTTTATGAGCTTAGACTCCTCTAACCAGATGTTAAATGTCTGCAGTGGTTGCAGATGACTTCACCAAGACTGTGCTGGTGGGAAATAGATCTTTCTACTGTGGATGCACAGACTTGCCTGACAGCACTTGGTAAAATAACAACTATCTTGTAAGAACATGAATGCAAAAGAAATAAAAGGTCTGGTCACTCTGATTTTTCATCTGCAGGTTTGGTAAACCTGTAGAAGAGGAAGAGATTCTGTCGCTCTTTCCTGACGATATGATAAAGGTAATAGAGGATGATGTGATAGATAGTAAATCCTGTAGTTTATTACATATTCACACTTTGCACTTTCAGGCACTCCATGAGAACCTGACCACAGGGAAAGTGCGTTCCAACAGGATGTACCTGCAGAACCCAATGTCCTCATTACCACTGAAACAGCACTTGAAGCCGAGGACGCTGAACTTAAGTGACCACCGGGTATATCTCTCATCAGTCGTGTGTGTGTTCATACATTATTTGTTCTGATATTTCCCGATCTCGTCAGATCTTTCAGCTGCTGAGGGCCATTGAAGATGCCACAGGAGTCAGGTCCTTCATCCAGAAAGAGGAGGTCCAGATCCTGGATCACGTTTTTGACGTCATGCTCCCAGAAGTAAGATTCTCTATTTTGTTTTGCCAAATATAAGTCTACTTTTAGGGGATTTTGGTCAACATTTCACCTTGAGTGTAGAAACCAAAGCAGTGCATTCTTTGTTTTCTCACCAGGTATAATTAGATCTTTTCCTTGTTTTTCAGATCCTAATCAGCATCCTGACAAACCAGGGAGAGACGAGACTGCAGGTAGAGACTCTGCTGGCTCGGGGCAGCATTTTGGAATTCATGAACTCTGTTGTTGTTCTGTTTTTAAGAGCTGAGTGTTTGGTTTTACTTGTTTGTTAAAACTGTTAAGTTGTTCATTTACCTTGTTTGATTCAGTTTACATTGATTTAGACTTTACATACAAATAAAGTTTATTTAAAACTTGTGCTCGTCTCAAGTTCTTCATGTTGTATGATGGAGTCATGAGGAAAACTTGATCTATAAAGGTAAGTTGCTTCTGTAGCAGGACACTTTTTTAATTTGATTTAATGAATCTAATATGTATGAGCACTTAACAAGATGTTCCAGAGGGAGATGGCAAAGCGCTGGAAGAACCTCCTGAAACTTTTTCCCCAACACATCCAAGGACGACCATGATCGAGTCTCGCCAAGTTCTGTCCAGGATGTGAAAAACCGTCCCATTATCTTCAAGTGCTGCATTAAATGAACAACATATGTACATGTGTTTATTACAGTTTCATTTGCAGCTGGACTCCTAATTATATATTCTTTCAAAAGAACAAAACTTAATTACAGTCAACAGCTTTTTTTTCTATGTTTAATTAATATTGAGATAAATCAACAGCCAGCTCAGGATTTTAGGCTATAGTTTGAATGTTTTTGCTTTTATGAATACAAATATTCAGGGCATACAGAGCAACAAACTAAACAAAAAGTAATCCATTAGATCGAGTTTAAATAGCAACATTTGAATATCTTGTACTGAACATAGAAGATCTCCCCTTGATATAAATAATGGTATCAAATCAAATCAAATCAAACTTTATTTATAAAAAAGCGCTTCTCATACTAGCGCAGCTCGAAGCGCTTTACATTAAAAAAAAACAAACATATACAATAAAAACCAAACCCACCCATCACCCTCCCCTCCATTGTCACACACAACCCAAAATCCCACACATAATGAAACTTATGAAAAATAACTTGAGAATAAAAGTTGTAAAATAACATAACATAAGGCTTGGCTCTGCTGTGAGGAAACAGTATGGGGGATTCAATCATACCAGGAGCAGCTTGGTCAGAGGAACATCGCCACAGTGCCCCCCCAGATCGGGACAGCAGTGGAGTCCACTCCGCAGCGGTGAGGCTGCAGAGCAGGACTCCAGCCATCCCAGCAGGGGGGATAACAACGGCAATGACCCCAAACCAAGCCTGCAAGCCCTGGCATGATAGATCCCCACAGGAAACACCGGGGTTAAAACCATAGTAAAATACATAAATGAAATATATAAAATGCATTCAAAGCATAAAATCAAAAATAGTTATAAATTCATGAGATAAAAGGGAATAAATAGAAAAATATACAGAAAAAATAATATATTAAGACTAAAAGAGTACATATGCAGATAAGATCAACTAAAAGCCAGGTTAAAAAGGTGGGTCTTGAGCCTCTTCTTAAAAACCTCTACGGTTTCTGCAGCCCTGAGGCTCTCCGGCAGACTGTTCCAGAGGTGGGGACCATAATGGCAGAACGAGGCCTCACCATGTACAATCCGTGCTCTCTTCAGACGTCTGTCTATGATGCTGATTTACAATTAATGTAGCATTACATTGCTTATTCATGACACTTAGCTTAAATAGCAATGCCTTATGGCGAAAAATGTGATTTTTGTAAACTAAAAATTACATCAGCGGCAATGAAAATATAAACAGAACACTGAGATTGTCAAGCAATGCCCTAATTAAAAAAATATAAATATAGTTTTAAATTAAAGTATACCTAAAACTGAAAATAACATACACTTCAAGAAAAACATCTAATAGGTACATTGACTCTCAAAAGAAAATATATGATACATTAATAATCTTATCAAATGGTTTAAAATAAAAATGTACTGCATATATATATATATATATATATATATATATATATATATAATATATATATATATATATATATATATATATATATTATATATATATATATATGTGAAAGTATAAGAACAATGTTATTTAAATTGACACCTAATTTGATGGCTGTAAACACTGTTTGATTTTTCTTTTCTTGTTTTTTTTTTTTCTTTTTTAACAGTTTAAGCCACGTTCTGTCGTGCAAAAAAAAAAAAAAAAAAAAAAAAAAAAAAAGACGATGACAACTTTCGCTTCTGGTCAAACCGCCATTTTAATTGTAGTTTGACAAGCTACTACGAGCTAACCAGTTGCATCTTGGAAGTTTGTTCCTTTACAAGTCCACCACATTCCCTGCGCCATGGATGAAGACGACTTGGCTTTTTAAAAGTATGGATCCAACAACTACAGAAGGACCAAGAGGTAATGTGGATTTTTGCAGTTTTCGTGAATTGAGAAATTAGCTAAGGTATAGCATGCTAGCTAAGTGGAAGTTTTACTTGCTTACATCGTCAATTTGTGCTATCGATTGTTAATAAATATAGATTAACAACCACATTTAGTGTAGAAAACAGAAAGACATTTATCTAAGTTTAACTTTAGCTTTTAGCTATGGGAAACAAAGTCAGCTAGCTTGATGCTAACTTAAAATGGGTTTTCTCATAGGAAAACTGAAGCTGATGAACAGCAAGAGTTTTATTGAAATAACATGTCTGTATTTATATCTTTGTGTTTATGTGTCAGATTATGGATGAACGGGATTGGATCCTCAATTAAGCAAACCCCCACTTCATTCCTGAACTGAAGAAACGCTGGAGGATCTTTTTTGAGAGGGACCAGTTTTGTGGAGTTTTTTTTTTTTTTTTAAGGGATGAATCTTCCAAAGAGAGATGAAGGTAATTGCAACTTAAGTGCAGTCCTGCTCATTGGCAGTGTCAGTTATGTGCTTTTGTGCAGGTGTGTCTGTCATTTTGTCTTATAGACGTTAAATAATTGTATAAGATGTGTAGTAAAGCCAGTGTTGCTGCATTTATTAACCCTCGTGCTCTCCTAGGCATGTTTAAATTAAAAGTGGGGTCATCTCGACCCAACAAGATGGAACTTTTTTTCCAAGGATTTTTTTTTATCTTCACTGGTTTTCGTGGCAGACATAAAATCCTGTCTACCTTTGTCCACCTCTATCATGGGAGGGATCACACGTCAGTGTTAGCGTGAGATCATCTGGACCCCATAAGAGAGCACATGGGTTAACTGGTGGTGGCTAAATGTATGTACTGTAACATCCTTAAATCTTGTAATGTTTTTGTATTTTGTAAATGGTTTTATTAACTGTATTTTTTACAGTGAATGAAATGATGCTGTTTTGTTTTTCACAGTAAAGCAAACAATTGCCTAGATCAGTGTTCCTCATTCCAGGTCCTCGAGAGCCGCCATCCTGCCTGTTTTCCAGATCTCCAAGCCCTGCTTACCTGCTGATTAGTTCAGTCAGATGCCTCCACACACTGATTGAATGAACACACCTGGTCCAGGTAATCAGCAGCAAGTAGTACATGGAGAGCTGGAAAAAAGGCAGGATGGCGGCTTTCGAGGACCTGGAATGAGGAACAATTGCCTAGATGAAGCCTTTGCCAGACATGATCCCATCGCCTGTCGCTCCACCCAAGAAGCTAAGACATTCAAATGAGGTGATGCTTCACATCCTCCAGGTAAGATGTTTGTGCGTACACGACAGGTTTTCATCTTACTTGACCATAGTTTTTCATTTTTGCCGTCTTTTTTTCTTTTTGTGTTTTTAGTCGGCAGAACACCCCAACATCTTTCTTCAATCAAGACCTTTCTTCAATCTTGTGGTGATCGTCTGTGACACCAACTGTGTAACTACCATTGGAACCATTTCTGTGTTGATCTTCTCAAAGGAGGACATACTTGACAGCGCGATGTATGTCATGGCATGTTCCTACATATTTCACCTCACATATCCCAAGAGTAGCAGGACACTCCTATTTGTGCTGCAGACAGAAGTGCTTATAGACACTATCCATGCCGGAGACATGACTTCCTCTAACAAAAAAGTCATGGCTATTACAACATTAATGGTAATATTATAAATGACCACAGAGCTATTTTAAAATATTGTTGGGATTTTTATCAAAAGCTTTATAGATGTAAATTTTTTTCAAGAAGCTGCAGATGCCTTTTTGGATTCCCTGACGGTCAGAACCATATCCAAAAACTGAGATGTAACAGTGTGAGAACCCATTTACTTTTGAGGAGGTGATGTGTGCCATTAGTCAACTAAAAGATTACAAATCACCAGGCTAGACGTGTTGATCCCTGAATTTTATAAATCCTTTGCTGAGGAACTTGCTCATTTTTTAGTTGAAGTATTTTTGGAAAGTATGGATAAAGAATAGCTTCCTACAACTTTAACTCAAGGTTTGACAACTTTAATTACAAAATCTGGAAAAGACATTGTAATTTTGGATAATTAGCGACCAATATCATTATTGAACAATAGTTATAAAATCTTTGCAACAATTTATCCAAACTTAAATCTACTCTCAACTAAAAAAACAAGGCTTTATTCCTCTGAGACATATAATTAACAATATCAGGCTAATTTGAGATACTCTTGACTATCCAGAACTTGTGAATGATACAAGTTTTATTTTATACTTAGGTTTTCATAAAGCTTTTGAGACTGTTTCTAGATTCCCTTAAAAAAATCATTTTTGGTGCTTATTTTTGTTCGGCAATTGTCACACTTTATAAAAACAGTAACAGTTCTATTAAGTTGGCAGGTGGCACCTCTCCCCGATTTGATATAACAAGAGGAATAAAGCAGGGTTGTCCTGTCTCTCCCTATCCAGAATGTAAAATATTCAGGTAGAGAACCGTGTTTTGTTGCTTTCATGAGTGAATTCAAATTCTATATGAATGGTTTTGTTCATTCAAATAACCAAAAAGCTGTAAAGACATTGTCTATGTGTGATATGTTTGATATTTTACCATAGATTGTAGCCCCCAACCTCCTGGCTTAATCATTGTTTTTGTTTTATACTGTTGTCTTTTTTTTTATTCCATTGATTCATCTATTATTCTGTCCGATAAAATGTTAAATAAAAAAAAAAGAAAAGAAAAACAAACAAAGTTTCTGATTGGCTTAAACACAAACTGTCATGAGTTTAGAGAACAGGATGCATTAAAGTTTAGTTACCCTAATGAATACATATGAACTGGGTGGTTTTAACTGTCTCTCCTTTTCTTTACTTACCAACACTTTCAAACTGAATTGGATCCGACATTTCAAGAAATGTCCAACATCTATATGGAATGTAATCCCATACCATGTTATCTGAAATGAAATGAAAAAATGAAATGAAGCTTCTTTTGTCATATGCAGCATCAACGCAGGTCAATACAACAATGAAATGCTTAGGATGAGAATCCAGTGAAACTCGTCAGTTTTGTACATACAATAATATGTAGAGCAGGTAGAGGATAATATATGTCAAAAGTAAAAAGTAGTAAAGTATAAAGTTAAAAGTAGTAGTATTTACAAAAATAATACAAGGGAGTAGCAATTTTAAGTTAAAACCAGATAAAAGAAGGGTGACAGTCTAGGTGT